>JAECXD010000869.1:1772500-1815554 GCA_018151445.1 Zaprionus inermis | reverse complement strand
AATAATAATAACAATAATGTAAAAGTATCATTGAAATTGCAAGGCGGCCCACAAATGTTTCGAATATTTTAAAATACTTATTTATTTCAAACACATTTGCGATTAGTCAGCGAAAATCGTTTGATGTTTATCGGGAACGCGGCGGCCTGCATTGCGCTGCCCTCATTAGCCTATGCAAATTATTTACGATTTTTACCGAGGTTGGCAAATCAAAGAGCCTTACCCAGTACCCCTTCCTCCTGGCCACTGCACCTTTCCATATAAATTAAATCACGGCGAATAAAGTCAACCGCCAGTCACACATTCAAATGCTAAACCCGAAAGAAAACACACCGCAGCCCGACTCCCTCAGTCCCATTCCCGCGCTCTGCAAAGTTTTGTGCGGCATTTCATCTAAATGTTAATAAGTCTCTGCCATTCGTTACTCTACTTCTCTCTCTCTCTCTCTCTGTCTCTCTCTCGCTGGCTTTGTTCTCCCCGACATTGGCTTTAACAAGGTGTCGGGCGCTACGCGCTGGCATTTTCCACTTGGTCGCGCTGATTGAGCGACTCACTCGAAAAGTCAGGGAGTGGGGAAAATCCTGGCATCTGGCAACGCCTTGAAGCGCACATCCTGTTTATGCGTCTGGCTTATTGATGGCACACAACACTCGCAGCCGGCGTCTCTGCCACGTCCTGTTTGTTCTTTCGCAATCTGTGTGGATTTGCAGCCTAAATAGTTGTCCGCAAATAGAACTGGGCCAGCACTTGACTCCGATTTGGGGTGGATTGAGGATTCTATTGGCGATATTGATTGATTGACTGCTGACGGCCAAGGTTTACTGGGGAGGTCAGGGAAAGAGCGAAGGACTTGGCAAGCTTAGACAAAACATGTGAGAGAGAGAGAAGAAAAGCCCATCTATTGCGCTGCCCTTGCAGCAGGAAAGATCTGGCTTTATTTCCATATAAATAACTATATATATTATATATTTATTTTATTATATATTTATAAATATATTGATTTGTTTTTTATGTGCATTTTAATGTAATATTATTGCTTACTTTGTTTAAAAGCGAATTTAAGAACTTCAAATTAGAACTTCGAAGAGCTACAAAAAAATAGAAAAAACTATTGAATAACATATTTAAATATAATCATATTGTATTTTAGAGCTCCAAAGAGCTACAAAATATTTAGGAGCTTTATAAATTTGGCATAATTCATATAATGCTTATTATACCAATATTTAGACGTATAAGCCTGTACACTCTAAAGTGTATTTTCCATACCGATATGATTTTCCTCGAGCCTTTTTGTGACGAACCTAATAAAAAATGCATGTGACTAATTTAAATGCATGAGAATTTGCTCGTATTTATACAGAAGCACACACACACATACACACACAGCTGCGCATTTTAAAGAGCACTGCAAATTGTATTTCATTTATGTTTTTAATTAAATTATTTGCATAAAATATTTAACATTTATGTTATATGAAAATGCCTGTTAAAATAGCGAAAAGCAAATGTGGAAAATTAATTTGTTGTTTTACAACAACAGCATGAGTAAAAGCAAACAATTAACGGCATTTTGATGCAATGAAATATTCAAATAATGCAATTAAAATATGTCTAGCAAGCAGAGCCAGAAAATCGCAGCAAATAATCATAGTAATTTCATGAGTTATAGGCAGCTCAAAATAAAAGATATGCGCAGTTTCGAGTGAGTAGAAAAGTATAAAATTTTGGTGTAATATATTTAACCTAATATATATATATATTTATATTTATTCCTGAAAACATTTTGGGGTCGATTAACTAGTTAACACATAATATAGTTATACAACTTTATTGGCGTTCTTCCAAACTGAGTAAACACTTTAATATTGTATGGAATTTTTTTAGAATCAATTATGAACTCAATTGAAATGAAACTGTGTATTATAACAAATTCTTCAATAATAAATAGTATATGTGAATACATAGAATACATACAAAGAGTAACACATTCTACCATTTCTTCCACTCAGTTTACAACAGTTTTAAAAACTTTTTTGGCTACTTTAACCACATTCTTTGCTCGCAAAGCAAGCCAGAAATCTTTGCCACAGACTACAAAAGATTTATATGAATCGGAGTTCGGGCAAACCGAAACCTCTGCAGTTTCTAAATCACCTTGAAGTCTTTTGGCTGTCAGATAAAAAATCTTAATCGCCAGCAATTTGTCTGGCAGCCCAGCGAAAGTTGAATAAAGGCAGTAAGAAAGCCAAAGCGACCTTTTTCATTAATACCAAAGCGGACACAACAAAGCCTCCACACACACACACTAACCCCCCCACCCCCACACACACAAATGTGACCCGGGTTGTGTGCCAATTACAGTCGAACCTTTGAACCGAGGGCTGCAAGTATTTATGGAACTGGCAAAAATGCTGCCTGGGATATTTTCCTTATCGCGATTGTCATCGTAATTGAGTTGCAAGTAATGAAAATTCCTTGTATCATTGAGCTGTCATCATCAATCACGCAATAACATTGTGTTATTGAAGGAAAAACTTGAACTCAGTAATTAGCAGCAGAACTTTGCCGGCACATTGCGTATACGCCGCGTTGAGCAAATTTCTTTTCTGTCTGCACCTTTGCGCACTCGCATTATTTACGCCTGATTTGCGCGCCGCTTGCGTGGGGAACTTTGTTTTTTCCGCCTGTCAGCTGCAGACTGCAGCCTGCAATTTTCCATGAAGGATAAAGGATAAATGATAGAGGGGGAAACTGGAAGAGGTGTAGTCTAAGCTTAAAGCTGCATTTGCAGGTAATTTAATGTTTAATTGGCAGAATGAGTCTTCTAGAAAGGTTTAAAGACGCTTAAAGCCAATTGCAAACTTCTGGCAAGCATTTTGAGATGGAAGAAAATCGCCAACTTAACGGTAAATGTAGACAGTCTCGCTGTATCGTATATCTTGTAGTTTATATCTGCAGGCGAGTACAAGAAACTTGCCACTTTCTGGCAGTTGCTAAGTAAGAAAATCGCTGCGAGTTATGCAAGAAGAGTAGCTAGCAGAAGGAATCGAGGCTGGGCAGACCGGGCAGACAACGTGTCATCTGACAAGTGAAATGTGCTCGAAATTACTTGTTCAGTTGCCCGTCGGATGTGGATAAGTGCATAAGAGCCGAGTATATTTGCATATAGAGAAAAAGGTACCCCGACTCTCTTGAGGTTTGCTTTATGCATTTGCACCCGAGGACGTTGCACGCGATGGGCGAATGCAACGCTTAGTCGTAATTTTGCAGATAAACATTTCATTTCTTGTGGCAGCTCGACAAATGTGCGAAATTGTTGCACATTTTTTGTGGGTAAATATTTGTCAGGTGGGCAACGGGGCGTATGCTTAATGCAGGCAAAGCAGGGTTGCGGGTTGAGGGAGAGTAGAAGTGCTCTCTAAAAGCATTTGCAACTTTTATAAGCAAATATTTTGCTACAAGATTAAAAGTATCTTCAAGTAAATCCACAATATGCTGCTTTAAAATGTATTTAATACTCGCAACAAGCATCGCATTGTTTTCTGCACATCGCAGCCAGCTACGCTTCCTACACAAAGGAAACAGTCTTTTACACTGTCGCACCCTAAGGAAAATGCACAAGTAAAGCGGCAACAACAGTTGGAAAATGTGGAAAAACTTTGTGCCAGTTTCGCTGTTGTTGCCTTCCTCGGGGTGCGATGTCATTAGGAGGCGACAAGCCCGCGTCAAGTGTAAAAATTAAGAAGCTGAGCGGGCAAAAACAAGATAAAGTTAGCGGAAAAAATGAGGAGAAAAAGAGGGTCAAAAAAGTAGTTGTAATATATATGAGTGGGCGTAATCAAAGGTAGAAAGCACTACGTGTATCTGGCACAAGGTCGTAACCGAATACTGTGACTTGTGAAAAAATAGGCTTGAATATTTTACCTACGCAAAATTTTGTCTCTTCTCTCTTGCTCTCTCTCCCTTGTTTTCTTAAATTATTATTCAACTTTTAGCAATTTTTATTTTGCGGCATAACGAATATTTTATGCAGCCATGGTTATTCGACTTTTATCGATAACGATAGCGGCGATGAATATTTTATAGTATTTTTATAAAAATAAATAAGAATAGCAGTTGTGATTTATTTGTATAAAAAAAAATTTTAAAGTAGTGACTTTGAAATTTTTTTTTTATATATGTACATCATTAATAGTTGTGACTTGTGATTTACTTTTATAAGCATCATTAAGAGTTGTGACTTGTGATTTATTTTTATAAGCATCATTTAAAGTTGTGACTTGTGATTGTGGCGCTGCCAGATCGCCATTCTGTGCGTGATCAGCTGTCTTTGTTAATGTATTGATGCTCACACTGTTTTTAGTGCAACAAATAAATCGACACAGCTAAATAACTTTACCGAAGTGTATTCCATACAAAATGCCAGAGCTCGCTCCCTTGGCACTAGGTCGCAACTTAATGTTGGGACGTGAAAATAAGCTAGAGTAGTTACCTTCTCTTTCCCCCTTCTCTCTATCCTTTCTTTCTTCAATTATAATTCTACTTTTGGCAAAACTGCGACGTGACTCGTCGAAAACTTTTTCAATCTGAAATTTGAAGTAAACATCAAAGTAACCCGGAAAAAAGTGGAAAGCTGCAAATTAGTAAAAGGTAAATATACACGAAAACACGACTAGGTGCGATATCTAAAACAAAATGGCGTAGCCAGAGACAGAGCAGGCACAAGTTGTACGAGAAAATCACAAACATTGTGCACATCGCTCGTATGGAATTTAAATTTGCTACTCGCAGTCTCTCTCTTTCTTCCCTCTCCCTCACACACTTGTGCAGCCCATGTAAACTTTATAGACTAAGTGTGTACACACATTGCTCATACGCCCCGTGCAGCGCTCTCCTTGCGTACTGCAACGACTGAGAGTAAGATTTCATATCAATTTCGTTGGGATTAAGTTATATTTTAGGGCTTGCCAAGGTGTTTATATGTTGTTCTTTGTGTGTGAGTGTGTCTGAGGAGCTGAGATTTCGAGCACGTGCAACTCCTTAGATTTTATGTGTTGTGTGTGCCGAGCGAGATTTCCGGTAGGTGCAAAATATTGATAGAGCCTGAAAGTTTGTCAAGTTATGCAAGACGAGGTGGGGCCAATTAAAGTAGAGGAGAGCGGGACGGAAAAGGAAAGAGATTGTCACTGACAGCCGCAAAATATTAGATGATAAGTAGAAGCTGCGAATTCCATATGAATATGTAAAGCGAAAGAATTGTTTCAAACTTGTTGAAAAGATGAAAACCGAGATGTTATATCTCGAGCAACCGAACCTTTTTTATTGCTTAACAATGTCGTATTATTGATAGACAGGCAGAATAGTAAACAGACTGACTAAAAATACTTCAACTTTACTTATTCATTGTGTATTTATCGCACTCCCTGGCTTACAGTGCCTCCCCTGTTGCCGCATTGCCTGGCCATTTACCTAATTCAATGACTTCTGTGACTGGGAACTACACACTCGAGTACCCACACACTCGCTGCGCACTCACACTGGCACTCGCTCGATGCCAACAAATCATACGAGTCATGCCCGACAGTTCATAAAAAATGCGGCCCGGCACAGCGATTGCCATACAAACAGGCGCATTACACGGCGAAAATCTCCCAATCCCTACCGGCGTGCCATGACCGGGCATCTAATTCAAACACGTACCAATGGCAGAGAGAGAAGGAGAGAGGGAACGATTCGGTAGGAGGTGAACGGTAATCAGGCAATTTCATATGAATAAGTTAGCAGGCAATGCCGCCTGAGTGTATGCAATAAATTCCGTTTGTATTGCGAATGCGACGCTGCTTATGAAAATTTTAAAAGGCGCCGAACTATGCCCCGACTGAGATTGGCCCTACCCACTCACTGCTGGGTTCAACCCTCCACACGTAGGCAACAACAACAAAATGGAAATTTATTACCCCGAATTGTGGGAAGACCACGTCTTCTCTCCACGTTCCCCGACCAGGTAATAGATGTAAAGGATATTTTGCGGCATGCCGACTATTTGATGCAGCTAAGATGAACTCAAACAATGCTTATTCTACTGTTATCGATAACCATAACGGCATTTTTTTTAAATAATTAAATGTAGTGATTGGTAATATATTTTTAAATAAATAAATGTAGTGATTTGTGATTTATTTTTATAAAAATAATTAAGCGTAGTGACTTGTGATTTATTTTTATAAAAATAAATTGCGAGTTGTGATTTCGGCGTTGCCAGATCCCACAACAGAGCTTGATCAGCTGTCTGCAGCTGTTTTTGCTTATACCTTGGATCTGGGACTATTCTCAAAGCAGCAAATAAATCGTCACAACTTAAAGACTCTTCCAAAGAGTATTCAAAACAATATGCCACAGCTCGCACACTTTTCTACTCGCAGCGGGCGGTCGCCAAGCACTTGGCCGTGCAGCCGTGGAGCCTGTGGAGCCGTGTACGTGCCTGAGGCTTAGCGCCGTCAAGTGGCAATCGGGGAGTACCGCTTCAGCCCGCCAGCCACTAAACATTTTAATTAGAAAATTTCGCACAGCCAGTTGAGCCGACCACAAATCCAATTATCAAGTAATTATGCATTTAATTTGGGGGCTCTGGACTCGGAATTCATGTGGGTGCATTATCGACAAGCGGCCGGATATGAATTTGGTTGTCCAAAGTGACGGGGGGAGTAACAATTCAACACCGGCCTCTCGCATATGCATAATCATAACTTTTTGAGACCTAACTGTGGGGTGGCCAAGTTGGAAAATATGAATTTACAACTCGCCACGTTGTCTGGCTGCCCGCACAGAGAGAGGAAGACAAACAGGGCGTTGTAGCATACCCAAATCTAGGATTACACACACACACAACGGAGAGTTCTGTCTGGGCATTGCAATTAAAAGTTTTTCGTCTGGTTTTCAACACTTATTGCGATGTCGGCGCCGCAATCACAATCAGAGAGAAGAGGTCAAGTGCGGCGTCTGCGAGAAACACATTTTGTTGTGAAAAACATTGCATACTTTGCGGCTGCAGCCTGAATACACAACATGGTGATTGGCCCAGGTCAAGTTGCAGTCTCAGAGCGTTTCTCTGGTGCTGTTTCTTTCTCAAATTTATCTCTCTGTCGCCTTCCAGCTGCGAACTTGCTGACCATAAAAATGTCCACCTGCCGCTTACAGTCACTAATTTAGAGTAACGTTGAAAAATATTTCGATAACAAGTCGATATATCTAATTCTTTAACAGTTTCTATGTTAACCGAAAACGCAGCTCTGCAGAATGTTAACAGCACTGTTAAAAGCGTAAACAATAAACTTTTTGCATTTCAGAGCTACAGAACCCGCATAATATCTCAGTCGAGCTTGCTGAATCTAATTAAGGAACACTCCGGCGCACATCACGTCAAATTAAACCCTTCACACCTTTATCCCTTTATCTGTATACCACACGCAAGCTAATAAGCGCTAATGCACGCAGAATCAATGCGAGAAACGTTAATTAGACACTGCAGTGCCCCTCGAGAAGCGGAGAACAGCCACAAAGCAAGCAGTCACTATAAAAAGCAGTCAAATAACAGCCAGGCTGCTCATAGCTATACCAAGGTAGACATCGGATAATCTGAGCTGAGGCGAGTGAGTGGATTAACTTTCTTTGCATTAAAAAACATTTAAAAACACTTGTCGCTTTGCTAACAATTAGCATATTTGCAGAGCGCGTCGGGATTACTGGTGCCTGTGACTAGGCCGCTTTCCAAATCGATCGCATGTATTAACTTGCTAATTGGATGCGTGACCTAACCCATTTCTAGCTCGAAGCGAGTCGTATTGTTTACTGTAATTCCAATTCAATTCAGTCTGCTGTTTGACTTGGCAGTGCTGCTGCCCCACGGCACAAGCATGTGCCCGGCATTGCCAAATACGCAAATGATTTCTACGGGGTCCTATTCATTATGTAGCCCCAACCCAAATACGCTCCTCCTGCTTGTGGCTGGAGCAACTGCAGCGACTGCGCCTTGAAATTACATGTTGCATACGGTAACGGATTAACTAAGTCTAAGCAGCTAACCCTGAAACTAACTGGATCTAGGATTACACTCGTTTCAGGCTTGTTCGTTAAAGGATGACCTATACCAGAAGGCAATCCTTGTTTCGCCTGCTTATTGTTGTTCAAAACAATTGATACAATTATGATTATTTAATGAGACTGAATTAGACTAAGTGATTGAATATTTTACTAAGTATCCTGAAGTCCTCGAAGTGCCACATTCGTAAGATCTATCTATCTGCTACTATATTGCTCAATAAGTTTTCTTTTATTTGGATATTTAAATATTAAAATATTGTATTTTCAGGACACGCTGACTTTTGCTGCTGACTTTGCATTGATAAAGCTGCTCGCCATGCAATTGAACCGCTTTGATATTTATGCGATGCGTCTGGGATCTGATGCAATTACTCAATAACTGGCTGCAGCCCGAGAAAACTGTCTGAGGGCTCAGCCTTTGTTATCCTTTACCTTTGTCAGTAAAGGTTGTTGGTACTAAAAATTGATTGCATTCAGCTTTTGGTCAATAAACGTTTTAAGCGTTGCCCGTAATTCGATTGGCCAATGCACTTGCAATTGCATTTACAAGCAGAAAAGAAGAAAAAGCAATGTAACAGGAAATAAACTATAATAAAAATGCGTCTGGTGTGTCCACTGTTAGTACTCAAGTCCAGAAGCCGAGACTGACCATCGGGGGAGTGGCAGACAAAGTCTTTGTCTGGCGTCGACTCGACCAGGTTGCGTATGCTCGGCACGTGCCACTCAGATAAGTTCTATTTAAGCAAATACATATAAATCTAAAGTGTGTTAAATTACATTAAAATGTATTCGTAAAGTAAGCACTCTGAGTGCGCTTCTAACTTTTGCATTTTAGTTAATTAAACAACTGAATTTGTTTAGTAAGTTCTTTGAAAGAGCGCAGGTATCTAGAGGAATTTCGAATGTGTGTAGCTGCCTTTGTTTAGTGCCTTAGCCCTTCCTATATCATAATAACTTTGTGAGCTTCCTTTACTGTTACTATTCCTGCAGTATTCAGTTAGCTTTAACCATATCTTAGTCTGTGTATATGCTCGCTTTGTTACCTTTGTCCAATCAGGCTTTTTAGTCTGTTCTTGTTATACCACACCGAGTTTCCTTTCCATTTCCATTATCACTTCAATTTTCCTAATCAACATCAAGTTTCGCTTTCCGACTGCAACTCACACCGCATTCTCCGACATTTTCCTCATTCAGCGAGTCGTCAAATTGACTTTAATTTAAGAATTTTTTATATGCTCCACATTCGCAGACTCACATACACTCTACAGACCCACAGACAAAGGAATGATGCTGCCTATGCCACACGGCATTCCCCAGTCTGCTGCTTAATGGCATTCCTCTGCCTGCTGCCGCCCCACTCCCCCCCCCACGCTGTGGAGTCGGCAATGAGTCGCCGTTTTACTGCATACTTTTCGGTGCCAGCAAAAACGCTGATGCGACAATTATAGTTATTGTCTGCCTAACCGGGCGGGGGAATCCGCCAAACGCCATCATTCCCTCCCACCTCCCCCAACTGCCTGTGTACGTGAGGCACGAGAGCTGCGTGTGACTGTGTGCCATGTGGGCGTGGCAGCAGCAGCTGCTGTTTCTCCTATTTCTGTAGCCAGCTTCAAATTTAGATCCCCCTTGTTTTATTGCTAATGTAAACATGTCTTGTTGCTGTTGTTGTTGCTGTTGTTTTTGCTGTTGTTGTTGCTGTTGTTTCTGCAGCTTTTCTTGCTGCTGCTGTTATGTATGCTGGGTTTTTTGTTGTTCTGTTTCAGTGAAGCAGCAGAGACAGTGCTGCAAGAAAATTAACAGGAAATTACCACACATATAAGATTTATTTAGTTTATTTAAAATAAAGAATATATAAAATACTAAAGTATTAAAAATACTCCTAAATATTTATTTATAAAATTTTTAATAGGAAAACGTCCTTACCACAAACCTAACTTTCTACATTTTATTAAAAAGAGAATTTAAAAACTGCTTAACATTTCGAAGTTCACAAAGAGTAAAATAGCCTGCCTTACATTCCCTTCTGCTTGGGTTGGCTGTATCTTTGTTTCACCCCTACAGGGTATACCTGTAGTCTACCTCTGCTTCCGCTTATCACCACTCTCATTGCACACTCTCTCCATCGTCTGCTTTGATGCCAAATTGACACATTTCGCAGTCGACGCGTGGATCAGCTCAACGTTGTCTAAACAGTGTGCTAAAATGTTGTACGTGCCCCGCATGCCTCGGTGTAGGGGGGAGGGGGAGTTGTGTGGCAATTCTGTGAGGGTTGCATCAGAGCAACCTTCAGGCAATCTTTAATTTCAATGGCAACTCGTATGCGAATGCGAATCGAGTTGCCTGCGGGTCTCTAACACAGAAATTTATCAGCTCGCAAATCAATTTTCAACACCTCAGCCCTAGGTGTGCGTGTGTGTGTGTGCGTGGGAGTAGGGCCTGTGAGCAGGCTCAGCTTAAAGGCAAAAATCAGAGCCCTCAGCCCTCGCCTAATGAGGCGAATCGAGGCTCTGCCTAGGGCTGATAACCCGTTTCCGCACAACGCATTGACCACGCCCCACATTTTATGCCCATTTTATGCGCATCAGCCCCATATTGCGTACGTGTTGTAGTTTTTAAAACATTTTTCTTGTACCACCCCTCGCTCTTCCCCTCGCTGTTGACAGTTGCTGTCCTTAATCCGGCGCCAAAAAAAGAAGAGAAAAACTTGTCAAATTTGGGTCAAGGGGTCAAGTGTTTTATTGCCGTTGCTGCTGTAGCAGGATTCCTGCTTGAGGGGATTTTATACACTGTTTGCCTGCAGTGACCCGCAGTTTTGTTTTATGTCGGGGGAAGAGGGCAAAGAGACGGGATTTACTATTTGGATTTTGTGAGGGTGGACGCAGCCTGTATTTGCTTAGGGGTCAAAGGATTTCAGTCAATATTTGCTACTTAACCAAGATGCATTAGTCGATGTCGTAAATGTCGCAAAGGAAACTTAAGGAGGGAACTTAAAACAAACAGAACAGTTTATGGTATATTTTAAAGCAGACTATTTCACTTGTGTGCGCTGGGCAAATTTAAAGGACTTACTCCAATATCTTTAAACAAAATATATTTTTTCTTACTTCTTATTATACCCTTGCAGAGGGTATATTAATTTTAGCCAGAAGTTTGCAACGCACCTTAGGAGACATCTCCGACCCTATAAAGTATATATATTCTGAATCAGCATCACCAGAGGAGTCGAAAAATGGATGTCCGTCTGTCCGTCCGTCCGTCCGTCCGTCTGTTGCAACGCAAACTAGTCTCTCAGTTTTTGAGCTATCTTCATGAAACTTGGCACACAAGCTTCTTATTGCTGTAGGCTGTAAATAAGTGGGAACGAGCCAGATCGGACCGATATATCGTATAGCTGTCATAGAAGCTATCGGCCGATTTTTGTTGTTTTTCAAGATATTGCAACAAGATTTGGCAAATCCTATTCTTATTACGTTCTTAATGTGCTGTCAAAATTGTATCAAAATCGGACCAATTTAACATATAGCTGCCATAGGAACAATCGGCTGAAATCAGGGTTTTTGTATGCAAACCTGTTTTGTTTTTGGAAATACCGCACATTATCAATACTTTTTAATGTTATACAGTAACCCGCCCTTAGTTTTTCCATTTAAATATCTCAGACGTTTATATTATATAGCTGCTATAGGAACAATCAGTCAGTCCGTCTGTCTGTTGCAACGCAAATTAGTCCCCCAGTTATTGAGCTATCTTCACGAAACTTTGCTCACAAGCTTCTTATTTCTGACCTCTTTAAATAAGTCGGAATGGGCCAGATCGGACTGATATATCGTATAGCTGTCATGGAGCCTACGGCCGATTTTCGTTATATTTCAAGATATAGCTATCAGGCTTATCACATCCAAATCTAAGTGTGTCCCTAATAATAGAGTTCGAAATCGAACTTTTATAACTTATAACGATCAACGATCGGCCTAATGAAGGTTCATGTTGCAATTTTATGGAAATCTGAGTACTAGTACATATAGCTGTTAAACAAAAAATCATGTAGCTGTTATTCAAACGCATTTTTGAATGAGAACTTTCCAAATTTATTTATATTTTATGACCAACAGATCCTTTACAACACAAAGACATTTCCTCATAACATTTTGTGTTAGGTATATAAGAAATCCAGGTATATACAAAAGCATTAAAAAGGTAGAATTATTTATTTTAGAAGCAGGTGTTTGATTCATAGCCTTAATCAGGTCAAAATCTTGACTTCCTGTACTGTTATAATTGTTCAATAAATACCACAGAAACCAGCAGCAATCCAAATATATTTTATATTTTGTATAACTGCAAGGGTATGAAACCTTCGGCAAGCCGAAGGTAGCCTTGCTTTCTTGTATTTTTTGTTACTACTCTTAAATTTTAATTTTGACTATTTTATCATTAAGTAGTCGACTGTCTATTTATTTTTATATATTTCTATATTTCTATATTTCTATATTTCTATATTTCTATATTTCTATATTTCTATATTTCTATATTTCTATATTTCTATATTTCTATATTTCTATATTTCTATATTTCTATATTTCTATATTTCTATATTTCTATATTTCTATATTTCTATATTTCTATATTTCTATATTTCTATATTTCTATATTTCTATATTTCTATATTTCTATATTTCTATATTTCTATATTTCTATATTTCTATATTTCTATATTTCTATATTTCTATATTTCTATATTTCTATATTTCTATATTTCTATATTTTTATATTTCTATATTTCTATATTTCTATATTTCTATATTTCTATATTTCTATATTTCTATATTTCTATATTTCTATATTTCTATATTTCTATATTTCTATATTTCTATATTTCTATATTTCTATATTATTTCTATATTTCTATATTTCTATATTTCTATATTTCTATATTTCTATATTTCTATATTTCTATATTTCTATATTTCTGTATATTTCTATTTCTATCATACATATTATGCGCTTAAATGAGCTTCATACTCATTTTTCAAATTAGTTTTCCAAGTTTATATAATTTATATATTTTAGTAAACTATTCTCTTTATAAAAACTTATATTCCTTTTTTATATAATTCTAATTGTCTTGCAATCCCTTTTATATCTAAATGAGTCACATGAATTACAAACAAAGAACACCAAGAATCGATTTACACGCTCTGCCAAACTGCTGCTCTTCCTCCTTTACGGTGACAACAACTTCCTATAGACAAAGTTTATAGAAAAATAGAAAAAAATAAAGATCTAGACCGTAGAAGTGCTAAAAAGCACCAAAAGTGTGCGGAGCTGGCATTGACCCAATAGAAGTTTTCCTGAACAAGCGCAACGCATGGCCAGAAAAATGTTTTGAGGCCGAGAAAACTTGGAAAATGTGAAAAATTTGTTTGGCATCGATCGATTTTCAATTGTGCCATGGTCCTGAAAAGTTCGAATGCCGTGAATAATTAAAGTTATTTTCTGCTTTGGGGCGAGTTGCATTTACAGGCGAACGTGGCGTATGCGCAATGTGTGCACCAATAAAAAAGGGAATGGGTTGATCAAATTACTCGTTTTCGGCCTCGGCATAGACATCGTTGCCTAATTGCCACTGCCAGTCAAAGATGTCACAAATTGCACTATGAAATGCACTTAATTTAGCCAAATGCTGCCCAGACGAAGGTTGCAACAAGGTTGCAACAAACCTGATGGAGGCACGTTTGCACTTTTGGTTTTCAGCTCGACTGGCAAATTGCTATTTATGGCATGGCAGACAGACAGTATGGAATGAGTGCAGCAGGAATGCAGGCGAGGGCAACTGCAGGTTGCATGCAACCACATCGAATTGTTGCCCAAATCTGATTAAGGTTGCAGTTTGCACAGTTTGCTAAGCGATTTATGAGTGCCAATGGAAGCATGCCCGGAGCGTTGCCTGCTCTGGCGCGCAGGCATTGTGCGTGTGCATCGAGATACGTCCAGGAATGCAGGGATACAATTGCCCTACAGGCCTTGGACAGGTGAATGGAAGCAGGCTTAATGCTCGACGAGCTGCGATAAGGCGAACTTTCGACCGTGTTTGTACGAACATTTCATGCTCCTCGGCTACGTGCATTGTGAGGATGCAAATGATGCGATTTACATGGCTTAATGACACTTTGTATTCTACACCCAAATGTGTGATACTTGCCAAATGTGTGATACTTCTCTTTTTGACTCTTTTCTTCGCCCAGAAACTCTTTTGCAAACTATTTCAAGGAACTCTTCCCGAAGACTCAGCTAGGACTCTGCGAAAGCCCTCTCTTTGACGTATCCTTCACTTTGCTACACTGTAAGCAGAATTCCTTTTGAAATATTTCTTCTATTTAGTTGAAACAGTTTGTCTACCCAGTTATCTCCTTTTCATGATTTTTGGATAGTTTTTCTCACTCGCAAAGCGCTTTTAGCTGTCAAGTCTTTTTAAATTCGTAGTTTTGCAGCTACCAAAATTTGATTATGCTTCAGTTGGCTTTCTCTGTGGTTTCGCTACTTTATTATGCATTTTCCTGCCTTCCGTTCGACTGTCTTTGTTTATAGCTCGTCTACCGACTTTGAATTTTTCGTTTTTTTTTGGGTATATTCACAATTTGATGTATATTGACGTTGTCGCTTCGCATTCCTGAGTAACTTGTCCAGCTCTGTGTTTAGTCTCTGGGGTGGATTATCGGCACTCTCTCTCTTTCCCTTTCAACGCCAAGTCTTTTCCAAAGCCTTGCTGGTATACCTTTCAATTCCATTTGAAAGCCTTTATTATTAAGGGTTTTAAAGTGAGCAATATAACACAGAACTCTCTTGAAATCGATTAAATTAGTTTTCTCACGCGCCTCACAAGTTTTTTATAACCTGCAACCATTGAAAATGCTCAAAAAAGGGTTTACTTACTTTGTGCAAATGTGTGTAACAGGCATTAGGGGCGTGGCAAATCCCACAAAGTATATATATTCATGCTCAGGATCACTTGCCGAGACGATTCCGACATGTCCGTCTGTCTGTCCGTCGGGTGTCTGTGTGAACGCACAGATTTCAGCTATTACAAAAGCTAGAGATTTTAAATAGTGCATGGAGATACCTTTATATTATAAACAATAAAGTTTATTTCAAAGTTTGGATGCCACGCCCCGTTGGGCGCAGAGCGCATCGATAGCCTTATCGACTTGTTTTAACATAATATTGTAGAAGATAAAAAATATCAAAATAATAAATTTAATATAGCTCAGAATGATATGCTGGCTACTCGAAGCTTAATTTGCACTAGATTTACCTGGTACAGTACCCTAAGAAAATCTAGGAATACCCCGCGCTGTTATCGCACTGTTAATTAACAGACTCGATGCTTGTAGTGCGCGACCAGACTGTCTCTCTCTCTCCCCATTTAGTTCTTTGTTTCGCACTTTACTGTCAACTTCTCGAATTATGTGGAAAACTTTATGTTGCTGCTGTCGGATGCCTTGTTGTTGCTGTTGCTGCTGTTGCTCTTGCTGCTGTTGTTGGTTATTGTTATTGTCTGGCTGGCGCTGTCACATGTCAAGTGTCAGTTTTTCGGGGCTTTTCAGTTTCGAGTCGCAGCTGCTGCAAACTATTTTGCATGATTTGCAAGCAGTCTGCAGGCTGCCAAAACCGTCATCGAGACAGTGCTTATGATAATTTATCCTACACAGCTAAACACTTAAATATAAGCAGTCTGTATGCATACCTTATAAATAATGTACAATCCCAACTTGAATTAAGTTGGCAAAGACGAGAGTGAAAAATAAGTAAATAAATCAAAGTATCAGTTACTACTGTTTCTACATATTAAATAGATGTGTTTTGTTTAATTTATCGCCACAGTTCAAAAAGTTTCGCGTACGCTTTTATTTTTAATTCAAATGTTCCTTGAAAGGCGTGTTAGATCGCATTTCTTGGGGCGACAGCGATGGAATTTCAATTTCAGATGGCAAAGTTTGGCAAGGCAAGTGAAACATTTTGCTACACTGTGCTGCAAACTCAATAAGTGAAAAGTTATCACTTGTTCGCAGTCTGTCTGGAAAGGGCGACAACAAAGCTGCTGATTAGCCAGACGGGGATTCCCCGGGGAGGGGCGTGTTTAGGCAAGTGACATGAATAAGTCGCAGGGCGATTCCCACTTGACACAATTGTAATCGCATTTGGCCCAATAAGGGCCAACAAAGGCGCAAGTTCTCAATTCAATTGAATGTATTATTCCGAACCAAGTTAAGTTCCGCTCGTAGAGCTACTGAAGAGGTTGACATAATTAGCCAGCCTGTGCTGCTCTTAAAGTGTTCGCCAAACTTTCCATCTAACGCGAAAAAACCTGCGGTTAATGTGCAAAAATTGCAAAAAACTTTTCTCATATAAAACGCGTATTAAATCATTTTTATGGCAGCCTGTGCCGCGCACCCAAGCATTTTCCTGGCTTTTAGTTTTCACCTCGAGCAGCATCCGGAGGGGAGTAGGCTGTCCCGCTCCCGTTATAAATATGATTCCACCTGCTTACATTGTTGTTATTCTATTTTGCATTTCGCTTTTATGCTGCTCATTATTACTGCGTCTTGTTTTATGCAGCGTTTTATGTTGCACGCTGCGTATGAGTGATACTTTAAGGCCTTGTCGCTTTTATAGCTAATACGCAGTCAATGTGTGCGTAATATCTATGTAGATCCATCTCGGAACTTACGGCTGAAATGTTTATGGATACTTCGCGTTGAGATTTCAAGTGTAAAATATATTTCCAAGGCGTTTGTTAAGAACTTATGGACATCGTAAAGTTTATTCGGTTTGTTTTACTGCAACTGTCTATATTCACTATGTAAATAAAGGGAAATATTAATAATAATAAGGTACATAAACAATTCTTTATAAAATATAGAATTATTCCTTGAATAGAAAACTTGATTACATTCATCATTAAGATGTAAGATGTGACAAGAATGTCATCCCAATACCAAATAATATGTAATCGATTATGTTAAATATATAAAATTAAACGAATTCTAATTTAAATTTCACTTAATTCTTATTATTTTAAAAAATTGTTATTACGATAATTTATTTATGTCCATTATCGAGCACTCGATCAATAATTTATTAAAAGTGGCGGTAAGCCGATAACAATAAAGTAATCGAAATACAAAATAGTAAGTTATCGTTTATGTTAAATATATACAATTGCATGAATAAAATCGTATTATTATAAATAATTAATACCTTATTCCAAGACTTTTTTAACGGGAATGGAATGTTATTAATACTTTACCTTAATACTTTAATTAACAATTAACTTGGGAATTACAAGAGAGCTCGATTCAAGGGCGCAAAACTCTTGGCATGCCAAAAATAACCACTGGTTTTTGTTTATAGTTATCGTCGGCGACTTGGGCTGAGTTTTTTTGCTTTCCCTTTCACTCTATGTCTAGCTATTTATGCAATTCATTTTGCAAATGCCTTTCCCCTGCTTGCCTCCTGCCACGCATTTTCATGCTCATTAAATGCGTCTTCGCAAGGCAAAGTTGAGACCAACAACACGAGAAACTCATCAAACAAATCAAATTTTGCTTGTTAACCCTTCTTCATTGAGATTCTTTTCATTCTCTTCCTCTCTCTCTCTCTGTCTTTTAACTTTTCCCTTCTGCTGGGCGCAAAAGTTTTTCTGCTCTGGCCCAAAGGGTTCAGCGGGCCAAAAATGGCGTTAAAACGGGTACGCAGAGATGCGTCAAGAAACCTAACTGGGGAAGCGACGGACTGTTAATGAAAATTGTTTTTGGCCTGTGGAAAAAATGCTGAATATATGCAGCATTCGGGGATGGAGTTGGGCACGTTGAGTAGCCTCGGCGAAAGACGCGCGCCCGCAGCGCTGCCAAACTAATTAACGCCAATTGCGACGATGCGGCAAGAGCAATGTCTGAAGGGTCACAACTGGAAGGGGGAGAGAGAGTGAGAGAATTTGCTTTGGTTTGCTTTAAAATTGCTTGGGGTTTTGCTTGCCGCGTTTCGATAATGATTTTGGACTTGGAATAATTACAACAAACCCACTGTATCTACTGACTAACAAATGCATTGCATACTTTTAGGCCGCTGCGAAATTAAATCGCCTGACGCACTCCACGTATCACTTGTGTCGATTTAGATTATCGTGGTTTATTTTAAGATCTCACCAATCGAAGCTGATTTAATGTTTCTTTATTTTTCCATATATATCGCTCGCCGACCTCAGTTAACTCTCGTCGAGCAAGGGGTACGGTGTGACAAGATGAAACTCTCAGCGCAGGACAGCGACATCTTTGAGCAATTTCCGGACGCCTACTGGCAAATGGTATTCTCCTATCTGTATCCAAGGGATCAGCTAAGTCTGGCGCACACTTGCAAGCGCATGAAACAAATATTCGTACACTATGCGTTGAAGAACTACGCCACGATTAACACATCCTCCAGTGCGTTCGTTTCGCGCAACCTGAATGCGGAATACCTGGAGGATCTGCTAAAGAGCATGGGGCTGTTTGTGCGAAGCTACGCGGCACCCAGGGACATCAAGTACGCGTTCACCAGCTGCGAGTACAGGGAATACAAGAAGAACAAGCGACACGAGAAGCTGCAAGTGATGCATCGTCACGGCGATCCCAACATTATCAACACGTTCGGCCTGCAGCTGCGTGTGCTGTTCCGGCGACACTTCGAGCTCGTCATCGATCAGTGTCGTGATCTGGAAAGCTTTGAGTTCGGCAAACGTTACCTGACAAAAATTGTGCCGTACGAGTTGATACTGAATCTGCCGCGGCTCAAGCAGCTTTGCATTTGGACTGTCGGCGAGCTGCGAACCGAGTTTCTGGATGCGCTCGAGGCCAAGCCGGGCGTGCCACTGCGCTGCCTGTCGATCAAGGGACTGCCGCTGCCCAAGCATCAAGTGAAACGCATCTGCAGCATTGTCAGCCTGAAGGAGCTCTGCATATCGTGCAAGGAGGTGCCCCTGAACTCGCTTGTTCGGCTCAAGCAGCTCGAGTGCCTGCACATCACAATGCCTTCGATAACGAATTCCGAGCTGAAGACACTCGTCAAGGGTTTGCCCCATCTGCACACGCTCGATCTGCGAAAGTGTCCTCTGATCACCGAGAAGTTCGTGGTCAAAGTGCTGCATTGGATGAACCAAAACCAGAACCTGCGACAACATTTACGCATCTATTTGCAGGGATCCTCGGTGCACTGCGAACGTCTCGATAAGATCAACGACAATCGGTTCATCGAGGTTATCAAGAAGGAGAAGAACGAACTGGTTCTTATGACGAATGAACTGAGTCAGGAATACCAGTAAAAGCCGTGACTTAATGCATTATTTATAAGTATCTACCATATAGTATATCTATGAAATCACGTAGACCCACCGCATTTCGACGACTAAGCCAGTCGATATTATTTAGCCAGGGATATTATTTAGTCAAGTACTTGTAAGACAACTAAGTTACACTTATTATCTATCAGCTTATGTTCTTTCTTTATTAATTGTTATCAAATTTCTTCATTTTGCACTGTCTGAGAGAATACAATCGCACTAATGATCGATTGGTTCTCCTTCTTTTTCTCCTCTTTGGACTCTCTCCTTAGTTTACGCATTCTTGGCGTGCTTCGCGGAATTCATGAGTCAGTCTTTGCGCCTCGCTGGAATTTCTTGAAACTCGATTAAGTAAGACAACTAAAAAAGCCAGAGCTGCGTAAGCTCGACTGTGGAATACCCAGCTTAAGCAGACAATTTAATAGGAAAGGAAAATGCAGTTTGGAAAAGCGTTAGGGCACATAGAGAGTTGGTAAAAAAAAGGGAACCTAGCATTTGCATAAGGCTTGTATACTCTACTTCCTTCTTGTGCTGGGTATGAAAGATACAAATTTCAGGCAGGAGCCGACTCGGAGCATAAAATGCTTATAGACAATCGGGCGTCAATTTGATGATCCAGAGTAAAGAAGGCGACGGCAGAGAGACAAACAAAAGCCTCAAATTGGTTTTAATGAACTGAAACGTACAAGAATTCGAGACAGATAGAGCGAGAGATTCCCCCTTCCGACCAATATCAAAATAAAGATCGAATTCTAATAAGATTGTTTTGTCTCCCGCGCTACCTGCGATGTCAATCGAAGCAGGTTCCCAGCGCGAAACGAGACCGAAAGCGGAGGAATCAAGGCCAGAGCCGACACAATGGAATGTGCGGCGCGGATTGGTTGCTTGACAGTGCATATGAAAAGGTTTAAGATAGCCCCGGATACCATATGAAATAATACATACAATACATACATAATAATACATTATGATAATGTTCGGCTTCAGCTGAATGTCAAAGACATTTTTGAATTGATAAAATCGCATAACAAAAGTTCTCAATGAATTTCACGATTAAAGCAAATGAATAAAGGGGAAGATAGCGATAAATTAAAGAGGAAATGGAGGGCGAAACGGAATGGGAGCAAGAAATCCCCATAGACTAGACTAGTCATTTTTATTAAGAAAACAACTGTGACTAAAGAGTAAAATTATTACAATAAAGTTTATTGTTTAAATTGAATTTCCAGGAATATTCATTCTAATTATTTTCTATTTGAATTCAATTGTTGCCTAAGAATTAGATCAAATAATGTAGTATAGCGATCTATTCATAGATCTTTCAAATATTGCGTGCTGGAATGGACCCTTATATATGAGCTCAATGAGAGCTTCCTTTCCTACATTCAGAATCAGAACCCGCGATATCACACAAACTTGTTAAGGCAGATGAAGTAATTAAACTAATTAGTTCATATCGTTGGTAATTTCTTTATAGAGACACTTAAGAGTTCTGACAAGCCTCTCGCTCTATCTCTCTCTCTCTCTCTCTTCACTCTCTTCTCGCCTGCACTGCCCGTCGCATCGCCGGCTTTCTTCCTGTCGAGCGCTACAAGAAATGTTTCTCGGAATTTATAGAAATTCCAACCACAACCTTGGGTGTGGTTTGGGGGGATCTGTGCGTAGAGCGTCATTAGTTCCTGACTAATTGCTGTGGCCATACACTCCTAAGCCTACGGATGCGCCCGATGAAAGGTCTTTAAGATGAATACAAATTGCGAATATGTGAGAAGAGTCTTTATCAATTCTGCGGAATAATTGTACAAAAAGAAAACAAAGAAGTGCATCTGATGACAAGTCGAAAAATGTCAAATTACCTGGAAGAAGGTACGCCTTACAGATACCCTTTATTTAGTCAGTAGTTAAGCCAGCTAAGTCGCATTTATTTTAAATTATAACGCAATGGTTCTACAGATTTGCGTATAATTTTGAAAGTGTATTAAGAAGATATAAAAATAACTGTAGGTATAAGAAAATTATTTCTTAAAACATATCAAGCTTTAGAAATCGTAGGTTACTATAGTACTCTAGCTATATTAAAGGAATGTAGAAATACACTATCTGCATTTTCTGAAAGTCTTAATACTTTAGCTTTATTATTGTCAAGTAATTTCCAATTGTCTTTATAATAATTTAATCAGTTTTGCAAAAGAACTTCAGCTCCAGCTGCCTCTCTGGCTCGGGTCAGAGAATCGGGATTTCTAGGCAGTTGTCTTTCAATCAATTGTCGCCAATCGACAATCAGCGTCGCGCAGTCAGAGCCCTCTGACATCTGCATAGTCAGAGCTATCAAGACGTGGCTTATCGCTTGGCTTGGCGCAAAGAAGGAGGTGGCCCGGCAAACGGCATATGCAGTCGGTCTGCTGATAAGGCAGAAGAACTCGCCACCCTTTGAGGAAATGCCACTTTTGCATTGTTTGACGCAATGCATACAAAGCATGCGAGACGACAAAAGACAAGAACACACATATCTATATATTGTATATACAGAGGAAGAAAGAGAGAGATAGTGAGAGAGAGAGAGAGCGCAGATCGTGGTGGCAAAGTCCGAGAAAACGCGCTTTTTCCTGCCTTGCCAAAGTTTGCGATAAAAAGTACGCAAGAACTTCTCGGATGCGTCGAATGCATACAAAAGATATGGCCAGCCATATGCGATACGCATGCAGAGTGTGACAGAGAGAGAGAGAGAGAGAGAGAGAGAGAGAGAGAGAGAGGCGGACAGAGTGAGAACAAAAGCGCAGCTAAACTGGGGAAAACTTTGATTCCTACTAAAGCGCAGACAAGGCGGCGTCGCCTCCGATAAAGCTATTCACAATGAATAGAACTCAAACGCACCGAAAGCCTTTCCAATACGGAACGGAAATGCGACACAGACCCAGAAATGGCTTGGGATTATGTTGCTATAAGGCAAGCCATAGAAAAAATAGTCGAGTCAAAGACAAAAGAGTAGAAAGAAAAGACTTTGCAGGCGTCGATATGGCGTGGGCGATAATGAAGTTGGTCGGCTATATAATATAATAATATACCCTGTTCGACCCGCTTCCCCACTGCCGTAGCCACACAAAGAATTTCAATGAAGTAACCCATCGGGCTATACTGACCACAGGCTGATGCAAACATAATGAAGATGAGTGTAAAATATATATTTAATTGACTTTTTAAATATATATTGCGTGTTTTGTGCGCAAATTAGTAAAATAAGTTTGCCGCGTTTTTAGGCTGATTTATAAATAAAATAACATTACATATATTTTAAAATTAGTCTTCAGAAATAATTGTTTTTAGCTATGTTCTAAATACTAAAAGAGCTTATAAATATTGTCAAATTTAATAAAATAATAAAATGGAAAAATGAATAAATTAACGTTTTCTTTTACTCAAGTTAAGAAGAGATAAGATAAGATAAGTTAAATGAATTAACGTTTTATTTTATTTAATTTAAGATTTAAATAGGATAATACTTTTTGATTTTTTTTTTTATTCAATTCAATTCAATTTTTTTTATAAAGATATATATTAAATTAATTAACGTTTTCCTTTATAAAATTTAAGATTTAAATATGATAATATAGTCAAAATTTTGCGTTATTTCGTATTTTCAGCAATATATTTGAAATTAGATTTGATTTTAATTTAATTCAATTTTTTTTATAAAGATAAATTAAATTAATTAACGTTCTGTTTTATTCAATTTAAGATTTTACTATGATAATACAATAAAAAAGATGGCATAATTTTGTATTCAATTCAGCAATAAATCTGAAATTCGATTTTATTTTAATTTAATTTTAATTTTTTATTATTTTGAAAGAGTTCTACCATTATATTTTCTTATTATTACACCACATACTCTACAGTATTTTTTAATCGTGTTAATACGTTTGTTTATCTCCACCCACCGAGTCGGTACACCCGCAATGTACTCACTATCTACCTTATAGCAAAGATAGGCCGTACCGAAACCTTCATAAGATCAGATACGAATGTTTGTTTGTTTGCCCCTTGAATGCAGCGCAACAATGTGTTGGGCGCTTTGTCTCTTTCGTCGATAACTTTATTAAAAGTGTTGCCCACTAATAACACATTTACCACAGTTCGATAATCGAGACAAATTACAGCAAACATGGCTAATAAAGACATAAAACCACTTGAAAATAAAATAAAACACTGAAAAACATTCGAAATGCTTTCGAATTCTGGGAAAAGCAACAAAAACTCAAAAAGCAACGACGCGACAGATTTTCAATGGGTTTTTTTCTTGTATCCGAAATAAAAATTAAAAAATTATGTTGGCGCCAGTCGAAAGGAGGGAGGGAAAAAGAGAGAAAGAGAGGGTAGGGAACGTAATTGGATACAAAACTGAACATTTGCTCAGTTCCCCAAAATGGTAGGTTTTTTTTTTTGAAAATTAGGCGGCATGCGCCGCCGGTCGCTTGTCGCTGCTGGAAATTGGCACGTCCCAAGCCAAGACAGCTAGAAAGAGAGAGCAAGAGAAAGAGAGATGAGGATAGATAAAGATGATTTGCATAATTGCGTGATTCGCATTTGGCGACAAAAACGCGTGAATCATGTGCACATTTTAAGTGAATGAAGAAGAATGAAGAATGAATATTTTGAAATTTGCACCCATGATTCAAGTGTTACGATCGTAGAACCGCATGCAGTGGCTCTCAAACTGCGCTGGCGGCCATTGAACTGCAGCCGAAATGCAACAATTGTTGTTGTTGTTGTTGCGCGACATAAATCACCTGAACTAGCGCCTGCCTGCCTGCCAGTTCGAACAATCGTTGTTGCTGCGCAAAGAGGAAGCACACGCTGCAGACCTGACCGCAGATTTAGGGACGCATAAGACGCTTACCTGCTGCTGCCTCTACCTGCTGCTCGCCCTCACTCGCTGGCAACGCCAACCTCAAGCGAACACTCGCATCGAACATGTTCGAACGCCAGCTATGTGTTGGAATTTAGCTGTGTGTGCGGGTGTATGCGCCGAGCGTTTGTTTTGGTTAATCGAATTACCCAAACAGGGAAATTTGTGTGCATGCAGAATGCGAAAATGTCCCGTGGTATCTGCAAACTCGGAGTCGCAGTCGTCGTGTAAGGGAATTTATCACTGGGCAGGTGAGTTTGTTTTGGGTAATTTAATTACCCAAATAGGGTAATTTGTTTGCAATTGGGAAATGGCATGACAGACTGCCGATCATGTATTTAGACTTTGTCATGCCTTATAGTAAATAAACAGAAAATAAATAAAATAATATAAATATATTTAAGTACTTCTATGTAATTTAAATTAAATTAAATCTTAATATTTTTAATTTTCAAATCTAAGTGTAAGCACTCAATATATTTTTAAGCTGGTTATTATTCTATGACTCAAACTGAAAATACCTTAGCAAGTCAGAATATCCCATGAGTTGCTCGAGTCTTCATTAATTCCCCGTTTTATCTGCACGCGCGCCTGTCCACAGTCAACCGGGAAATTCAGTTCGAACACGTTCGCCGGCCGCATGCCGATGCACACAGTCGCATCGAACTCGAACCGCGTCGCAACCGTGTCCCCATGTCGATGCGCTGGCAGGCAAACCCGTTGGCTTGCTCACGCAGTCTACGACGGGCAGCTGGTGTGAACAGTACGCGGTGCGCGCAGTTCGAGAGGTTCGCACACAATTCGTAACGCTTTTCGGCTCTCGTCGACGGTCGCGCGTTTGCTTGGCGTGCCACGAAAAAAAACAAACAAAAGAATTGAAAATAAAATTTTGCGAAATTTTCACAAAATTGGTTTTTTCACTACACGACGACGCGAAGAAATGCGACGCGACACGCGGCAGAAACTAACATAGTGTACTAAACAAAACAAAGTATAAATAAATCATCCGAAGAAACAGCAGAAGTATGTGTTGAAAATGGGCAGAGCGTTTAATATTAAGAATTAAATGGTCAGCGGAAATATCAAAACAAACGTGTTTGGCATGCCACATGCAAAGGCAGCGCGCCAACTAAATAATAATAAGCCGAAAGACGTCAGCAAACAAGCAGCAGCAGCAGCAACAGCAACAACAGTGTGACAGAATCGCCCCGAACGCACCCCAAGATACTTTTGTATCTGAAGCTTGCAGCCTGTGCAGTTGGGCATTTGTTTTTGCTGTTTTCCGTTTTCTGCCTTGTGCGAAAGTAAAAACTACCTGCAACACTTGGCAACTGCCGCGAGAAACCAGTTTTGTGAAAATTATTGGCCATTGCTTTGTTTGCTTTGCTTTGCTTCGGTTTCGTTTCATTTCGTTTTGTTTGGCAGTTGCTTTTTATTTTTTTTCGCTTGTTTTCTGTTCATTTCTTGGTTTTCTATCTTCCCCCCATAACTTCATGTTCCCCCACTTGAATATAAGCCAGAAATTGGCCATTCAATTGGCCCACCTGAGGCCCTCGCGCAGACAGGGAAAACTATGAAAGTTATTAGAAGAAACTGTTCGAAAACAATTGACGGAAACCATTGAGAAGAAATGATCTTAAGATTTCATGCTGAAATAAAAAAATATATCTTAAGCTATCCGCTTTTAAAAGCTCAAACTAATCTTGGATTCACTTAAATAAGAACAATAACAAAAAATAAGAATAACAAGAAAGCAAGGCTACCTTCGGCTTGCCGAAGGTTTCATACCCTTGCAGTTATACAAAATATGAAATATATTTGGATTGCTGCTGGTTGCTGTGGTATTTATTGAACAATTATAACAGTACAGGAAGTCAAGATACTTACCTGATTAACGCTATGAATCAAACACCTGCTTCGAAAAAAAATAATTCTACCTTTTTAATGCTTTTGTATATACCTGAATTTTTTATATACTTAACACAAAATGTTATGAGGAAATGTCTTTGTGTTGTAAAGGATCTGTTGGTCATAAAATATAAATAAATTTGGAAAGTTCTCATTCAAAAATGCGTTTGAATAACAGCTACAGGATTTTTTGTTTAACAGCTACATGTAATAGTACTCAGGTTTCCATAAAATTGCAACATGAACCTTCATTAGGCCGATCGTTGATCGTTATAAGTTATAAAAGTTCGATTTCGAACTTTATTATTAGGAACACACTTAGATTTGGATGTGGTAAGCCTGATAGCTATATCTTGAAATATAACGAAAATCGGCCGATAGGCTCCACGACAGCTATACGATATATCAGTCCGATCTGGCCCATTCCGACTTATTTAAAGAGGGCAGAAATAAGAAGCTTGTGAGCAATAATTAGCTTGTGTGCCAAGTTTCATGAAGATAGCTCAATAACTGGGGGACTAATTTGAGTTGCAACAGACAGACGGACTGACTGATTGTTCCTATAACAGCTATAGAATATAAACGTCTGAGATATTTAAATGGAAAAACTAAGGGCGGGTTACTGTATAACATTAACAAGTATTGATAATGTTCGGTATTTCCAAAAACAAAACGGGTTTGCATACAAAAACCCTGATTTCAGCCGATTGTTCCTATGGCAGCTATATGTTATACTGGTTCGATTTTGATACAATTTTGACAGCACATTAAGAACGTAATAAGAATAGGATTTGCCAAATCTTGTTGCAATATCTTGAAAAACAACAAAAATCGGCCGATAGCTTCTATGACAGCTATACGATATATCGGTCCGATCTTGCTCGTTCCGACTTATTTACAGCCTACAGCAATAATAAGCTTGTGTGCCAAGTTTCATGAAGATAGCTCAATAACTGGGGGACTAATTTGAGTTGCAACAGACAGACGGACTGACTGATTGTTCCTATAACAGCTATAGAATATAAACGTCTGAGATATTTAAATGGAAAAACTAAGGGCGGGTTACTGTATAACATTAACAAGTATTGATAATGTGCGGTATTTCCAAAAACAAAACAGGTTTGCATACAAAAACCCTGATTTCAGCCGATTGTTCCTATGGCAGCTATATGTTATAGTGGTCCGATTTTGATACAATTTTGACAGCACATTAAGAACGTAATGTGAATAGGATTTGCCAAATCTTGTTGCAATATCTTGAAAAACAACAAAAATCGGCCGATAGCTTCTATGACAGCTATACGATATATCGGTCCGATCTGGCTCGTTCCGACTTATTTACAGCCTACAGCAATAATAAGCTTGTGTGCCAAGTTTCATGAAGATAGCTCAAAAACTGAGAGACTAGTTTGCGTTGCAACAGACGGACGGACGGACGGACGGACGGACGGACGGACGGACGGACGGACGGACAGACGGACATCCATTTTTCGACTCCTCTGGTGATGCTGATTCAGAATATATATACTTTATAGGGTCGGAGATGTCTCCTAAGGTGCGTTGCAAACTTCTGGCTAAAATTAATATACCCTCTGCAAGGGTATAAAAATAAAACAAATTTTCAAAGTTACGTAAAACTGATGAAGTGACTGTAAATTGATTGTTTTAAATAGTTAGCTTGTATAAATTAAAAAATAAATATACTCATAATGAACTGAATAAAAATATAATAAACAATAAGCAATTATATTAAAACATTTAAATTGGAAAATGTATAAAAAACAAGTCGGAAAGGCTACAGTCGAGCTGACTCGACTGTGATATACCCGCTACAATTCTTCGGAAAAACACGTGCCAAATGTGAACAATGCGTTCTTGCTTTTTATTTCTTTCTGTCTCTAATTTGTTTTGCCTATGCAAGTTCCACTCGATTCTTATTGGATGTTGCCCATTGCTTTTATTACTTTGCAGTTATAAATTATATATGTTGCTGCTCAATGTCTCTTTCGATTCTAAGTGGCTTTAAATATACTAAAAATGTATTTTGAATTTTGTAACACACCATAAAATAAAAAAAAATATAAGATACAAAAAAAATAAATATAATTCGCCGCGGCACCCAGGAGTTGAACTCCGGACCTCTCGCTTAACAGTCAACTACCATCACCACTCGACCACTGCATTTCTAACGCAATGGCCAATAAAATTGCACTATGAATATTTTCGGTGCACATCATTAAAAAAAAAGTTGCCACATAATTTAAAAAAAAGTTGCCACATAATTAAAAAAAGTTGTCTGCTGCTGGTGTTGAACTCGGGTACTAACATTAGGAAAAACCGACACAGGCACATGGCCACAAGGCAATACTATTTCTTGAATATCTTCCTTATTTATCGGCCGATCTTATTGAAACTTTCGCAACACGCCCGGATGGTGGTTTTTATCACATGGATAAAAAATGAATGCTGTAGAGCTATATTTGCAGCTATTATCGATTTATTATCGATTTTTGGGGGCGGATGGAGGCGTGGCAAAAATCCAAAATAAACTTGATCTGCGGGCATAATTAACACATATTGTCTCCAAATTTGGTAGCTCTAGCTCTTATAATAGCTGAGATCTAGGTTTTCATACGGACAGACAGACGGACAGACGGACAGACGGACAGACGGACAGACGGACAGACGGACAGACGGACATGGCTATATCGACTCGGCTGTTCATGCTGATTCAGAATATATATACTTTATGGGGTCGGAGATGTCTCCTTCTGCCTGTTACAAACATTTTCGGTTGGCACAAAGTTATAATACCCTTATACTCTTCGAGTAGCGGGTATAAAAATAAATAAATACTGCTCGTCTTTCCCCAATCAGACGAGTTTTTAATCGATTCAAAACGTTTCATTCAATCCACAGTAAAGTGATAAAATCAACAACAAAGTGCATCGATAACTACGCCATCGATAACCATCGATAACACCAATCCCACTCAAACACACACACATAAGCGTATAATGCTCATGCACACCACATCGACCAATTCGACGACCACAATGACCAACTCATCCTCCTCGGCCACGCCCACGCCCGGCTCAACCTCGTCCAACAACAGCGCCACACTGGAAGCACTGCAGCAGCAGCAGCAGCAGCAACAGCAGCAGCAGTTGCAGCAGCAACTACAGCAGCTGAACACGGCCGGCAGCAACTCTCGACCCCCCTCGCGTGCTCCTTCCATACTGGACAGTCCGACGCTGGCGCGCGTGGAGCGTGCTCGACTGCGTCTGGAGCAGGAGCGGGAGCGTGAGCGCAGCAGCCAGCGCAGCAGTCAGGGCTGCAATGGCGGAGGAGGCGGCAGTAGCAGCGGCACAGGCAGCACCGCGACAACCATGAACCGCGAAGACAGCCTGGAGCGCAGCATATTGGATCCCAAGGTGAGTAGTGGCGATGTCGCAAGGATCTGCACATATAAATTGCAATTAAGTCGGTTGAGAGGGTAGGGAAACGGTACACAAGATTAAAACTTGAGTGGAAACCAAAAAAAGGGCCAAAAGCAGGGTTAAATCATGCAGAGATTACAGTTGAATGTACTGAAAGGTTTTGTCATTTAATGTTAATCCTAAATCGATAACAATTGAAATGAGACACATTAATCCCCAATACCCTGCTATATCACATCAACCGGCTAGCCCAGTATTTCAAGGTTTACCAACACTGAAAAACTTTAAACCAACACTGAAACCAGAATGAGCGCAATATTTCAGTGTAGTATTTATGCATGCACTGATTTTACTGTTATACAATTAGAACAGTAACCACAAAGCGGCGTGTATAACAGTGTAGTTACTTCACTCGAAATAACAACTTAAATTCGAGCGATTATAGCTTTTCTACTACTCCGATTTCTATCAAATTTGCCAAGTTTATTATAGACAAGTTAAAACGAGTTTGATGAAAAAAAAATTTGGAAAAATGTCATAGAAACTAAAAGAAATCATGACAGTTTCAATAGGGAACTGACTCGTCGATGAGACACCATTGATTTCCATTAAAAACTCACTTATGATTCAGTTAACTGTCAATTGCCGCAGATGATTAACTCTCTCCGACTTGAAGCTTCTCTGACTAGCCCTGACTCATCTGCCCGTGACTTGAGGCATCCGCATCATCCATGAGCTCACGGCCTGAGTTATTTACTCCGCGCTAAACCGAATAAGCCACAACTACCTTGCCCCATTCCTGCAGGCTTTTCGCTCTCGGCCACATTTCACTAATGGTCAGTGCCGGCTCTACTCCGGGGCTATTTGGCTAATAGCTCTCTCTGCCTCTCTCCCTCTCTCTCTCTCGCTCTCCCTTTGAGCATGTAAATGCTTTTTATTCTGTTATTATTTCGTTAGCGAGAGCTCTTATCTCCCGGTTCCATCTGCTCTGGCTATGTCCATAGAGCGAGAGAGCGGGTAAGCTCTTTAGTCCCTGCTCGTTTTTAAAGCTTACCCAAAATGGAGCGAGCTCCGGTTTTGCAGGTAGCTTCGAAACCTGCCCAGGTAGCTGGCAATACCATTTCCATTTCCACATCCATTTCCATTTGCAAGATAATGAATCGCAAGGAATACAAACAGTTCAATTAGTTGTTGGTCCTACGATACGGTGGGTAAACACGGGCACAAGTCGGTGTCTACGGCCTCACAAAATGATCGATGGTGCAGGAAAGTGTGCAATCATATCATAACATATACATAGTATGAACTGTGCGTGTATTCATTGTTATGAATGAGAAATGAAGGTAGGAAGTTTTGGCTTAGTTATTCTCGGAAAACTTATCAGTTTGAAAGATAATAATGTTCTTAGGAAATAGTTAAGACAGTGTACTAAATAAATAAATATTTCTAAAAAGGATTTGCCTGATTTTCTAATTTGTTTCAATAAAGTGCGTAAGAGATGGCCATTTCTTGCGAACAGTATGAAATAAAAGGTAGATTTCCTAGGGTTTTAGGGATCAGGTGCATTCTATTCTTGCACATACAGCTTTTTCGAGATCTTCTAAACATGCAAGCCAAATTTCATGACAATCCATTGAGTTATCTCTGAGATAACTTAAAAAATGTTCTACTAATTTTTTGCTTTGAAAACTTTGACTTTAGTCTAATTTCAATCAAAGTTTATCAAGCACTCTAAGGGAACTTCCATACTTGGCTCTGGGCCAAGTCGAGCTGAGCGATTACCTGTAGGCAAAAAGAGCTGAGGGCCCCACTGTGCCTAGAGACAGACGTGACAAATTGTGCTCGATATGTGTCTGTGAGCAAATCGCATGCATAATTTCCAGCAGCTTTCTGCAGCAGCAGAATGTTGCCAAATATTTGCGCAGTTGTTATGCAGTATCTTTGGGCCTAAAGGGGATTGTGGGGAGGGGGGGAGGGGTGAGAAGAGATGGCTGTAAATATCGATAAATTTCGGAGTGGCTTTTTGGGTCAACTTCCTTAGACGCCACGCTTTTTCCAGCCAAGTTTCCAAGATAGACAGACAGACAGGGAGAGAGCAGGAGACAACTGGCTTGGGCTTTGAGGCTCAGGTTCGGTTTGGGTACATTGAACCTTTCGGTTGCCGGCCTAACGCTTTGTATGCGAGTGCCTAAGACGCTAAGACGAGTTTATAATTAGTCACACTTTGGGAGCCATTGGCCCTCGAGTCTCCAGTCTGCGGCCCGTTAGTGGACGCGCGAAATATGAGTAAAGCAGAGAAAAGTAACAGCAAAAGCAAAGGCGAATGGGTAACCAGAGAAGCGTACAGAGAGACAGCGTTATTATGACTGGGAAGCGCCAGGGCCCGGCCAGGGCGACTCACTCGAGCAGAGCAAACAGAAAGCAGTGGAAAATCTCGGCGCTCGAACTCCAACTGGGGCCGGACTAGGCTGCCAGCCCATTTGGGGTGGCCTAAACGAGCAGCGGGACGGTCGAACAGACGGGCAGACGGACAGACGGGCAGACGGACAGACGGGCAGACGGACAGACGGGCAGACGGACAGACATCTCTGCTGGCCTCGCTGCACTCGACTGCAGTTGCCACCGGGAAGGGCCGCAAAAAAGTCTTTGCAGTTTTTGGAGCAGAAAACTGGCGTTGCAGGAAGGTGAGAGCAGAGAAAAGAAACGAAACGAATGAAAGGAACCTATGCCAATTGCTTGTAAAATATAGCGCGAATAGCTTTTGGTAAACAACAACAACAACAACAGCAGAAAGAGCACGCTGAAACAACAAAACAATTGCAGCCCCCACGTAAACAATTTCAATAAATTTTACGTTCAATGTCAATTTATTTTCCGCTGTTGGCGCGCGTTTCAATTTGACGGCAGCGCCAGACAACAACAGCAACAAGGGCAACAGCAACAGCTACAGCGACAGCAATAACAACAGCAACAATCGCAGCAGCAGAAGAGCAGAGAACACGACAACAAATTCATATTCGCATGTTACATTTTTAGTGTTTTGCAACAAATTAAAAAAAATGGGAAAAATGAGAAAAATGGGAAAAAATGAAAAATGTTTTCCACACGCCCGACTGCGCAGCGAGGCCCTAAAAATGGTACCAGGCCCCGCTACCTGGCGTTACTTGTAGAGCAGAATCTGGTAATGCGAAGGTGCCAAATGGGCTGATGTATCCATAGAGAAGCGAAAACCTCACAAGCTGGATATGCGAACTAATTTTAATAAAGAACGTTCAATAATTTAAACGAAAATTATATAATACCTTTAGAAAGAGAAAAAACTGCAAGATAAGCAAAACGAAGGGTGCCAACGACCTATTTTACTTAGATAGAGAAGAACAACCTATTTTTGTCATAAATATTACTTCATTAACATGAAATGATATAATACTTAAAAAACGAAAAGAAAACTACAAGAGAAGCAGTTATCATTAAAGACCAATTTCACTCTTCTACAAAGAAAAGAAAACTAAAAGCGAAGCAAAGTAGCAGAGGTAAAAAAAAAACCTATTTAACTTAGATATAGAAAAAACAACCTAATTCTGTGAAATTTGACTTATTTGACATGAAATTACATAATCTCTCTGCAAGGAAAATAAAACTAGACACAAAGTATAGTAGCAAAGGTCTATAAAGACCAATTCTATAACAACCTATTTGTTTTTTAATATTTAATTTACTTAACATGAAATGATATAAGAAAATAAACTACAAGAAGGAAACGACATAAAAAAAATCTGCAAAATTCTCAATTAATATAGGTATATATATTTATATATATATATTTATTTATATATATATATTTATACTCTCATGTATATTCCTGCAATACCTCAGCTGCTCCTCAAATTGCTGAAATACTAGCCTACAATTTAACGATTAAATAGTTCAAACACCTTTTTGTCACGCCCTAATCGATTGTCATAATTATCGAAACTATGCGAAAAATGCGCAATCAGATGGAAGACTCCGTCTCGCACCGTCGCGCTGCCCCGGGACGGGGCAATTATGAGGTCATAAATTAGCTCGTAAATAGAAACGCCAAAAATAACTGTAACACTAAACCCGAAACGGGAATACGACGTCAAGGTAAACAATGTTGGAAGTGAAATAAATTTTTCGGGTTAAGGCAGAACTGCAGCCCTCGGGTAGGTAATTTGAGGCGAATTGCCCTGGAGCACGCATCGAAAAGCGTTGAGCAAACACCAGCACAGTGGGGCAAGTTGTGAGTGACAAGTGGCAGCACACACACACACGCACACACATCTCTGGTCGATTCTTATCTGCCTAGAGAAAGTATATACGCTTCCCGACCCATTAGGCCTCCCTCCCCCCACACTGAAAGTAAACGGCGAACCGAGAATCGAGCGGGGAAAACACGCAAGAAATGCGTAAAAATAAAATGAGGCAACATCGCAGAGACAAAAAGCAAAGCAAAGGCAACCCCCTTCTCGGAGGCAACCCCAGCGAGGGCAAAGGGAAATGTTTTCATTCATAAAACGAGCGGAAAAGTGAGGCGAGCGAGAAAAACTTTAGCGGAAAATATGCGCCACAATAAAATATACGAATAAATGGTTGGGCTTAATGCAAATGGCAGGGGGCAAGAGCAGGGTTGCATAGGACCTCACTGTACTCGGAAGCCTCTTTCTCACTCTCTTTCTCTTTCTTCCTTTCTCTCTCGAGTCTGGTCTATTTCCATTGCCATTCCCATTCCCAGTAGCAGTCTCAGCAAAGGAATCTCCAGTCGCAGCACCAAATGGCACACTGTAGTGCGATTTTCGGCAATGTTTCTATGGGGAGGCGCACACCAAGGGGCGGGGCACTCTGAGGAGTGGAAATCAAATGCAAAGGATACTGCATACATATGATATTATTTCATGTGGTTCTCGTTAAAGCCGGTAGGGTAGCGTAGGGTAGCAAAGGGTCTTAGAGGAAATTTGGTGAATATTTAAGAAAATGTAACAAACAGCAGTCTGCAGTATTAAAGTATTCTTCAATCAAAGATATTTTTATATCTTAATTATTAAATTATATTTGAGAAAACTCTGCCTATCAAAAGGTTCTAAAACATAGCAATACCTTTTATAATCAAACTGATTGAATTCTAAGCTTTAATTCTTGAAAATTTTATCATAAACATGTATCTAAAGAAAGTTTTTAAATAACTTCTGGTTCAAATTTATTTCTAAGATTTTAAAATGTTGATAAATTCATTAAACATGATTCGTATATAATGCAAAAATAGTATGAGACCATAGGCTTTAAAAAGTAGCAATACCTTTTATATTGAAACTGTTTTGTACTCTAAAATTGAATTTTACCATGGAAATGTATGTAAAGAGTGCTTTAAATTATTTTGCAGTCAAAATTGAATGAAAAATTTATTTCAATATTTTTTAAAATTCGTAAAACATGCTATATTTTATTAGTATATCTTTGAAATTACTGTATGGGAATACTTTGCCCATCAAACGTCTCTTAAAATAGCTATATTTTTTATAATGAAACTATTTTGTACACAGACCCTTAATTCTTTAAAACTTTACCGTGAAAATATATCTAAAGAAAGTTTCAATTAATTTCTAATCAAAATTTATTTAAATATTTTCAAAATATCGTGCAATTCATAAAGTAATTCATATTTGATTCGTATAAAATGTAAATAAAGCATAAAATACTTAGAAAAAGTACAAACAAATTATGCGAGCATCCGTTTAGTCTGTAGGGTATCTCCGAGTCAAGCACGTGCGACACTGTAGTTTCTCCTTCATGTTTGATGTCTGCATTCTTCGCGTAATATCTTAATGCTGCGCTCTGCGTAGAGTGATATATCACAATTAAACGGATCGCGCAGTGTGACCCACAAAACGCTGAAACGAAACCAGAACCGAAACCGACAGCGAGAAGCGCGAGGCGAGCACCCTGTGCACAGTGTGCACTGTGGGCTGCAGTGAGGCAATTTTTATTTTAATGCACTTTGATAGATTGCATTTGGTGGGCAGCGACAGTGCAGGCAGCTAAGGGAGCGAGAAAGTGAGAGGGAGAGAAAGAGAGAGAGAGAGCGCTAAGTAGAGCAGTGTGTTAATTTGTATATGGCAACATGTAAATTGGGTAAAATTGATAAAGAGTGCGTCGCCGAGTGCCGCCAAGAGGCAAGTGTGAAAGGGCTGACCCCAAAAACACAACATATGGAATAACTGTTTAAGGGGTCAGTCGGGCTAAACTTGAATATTTTAAACAGAAATGAAATGAATTATATCTAAATTTTTAAGGCTATTAAAAAAAGGTGACTGTCTTGGGCGACGCTTTTCGTGGAAATGGCTATACCGATTATTATGAAATTTGGTATATATATTTATTAGATATGAAAGTATGTATAGACAAAAGAAAAAGCTGTGTATGAGTTTAGGAAACTAAAGAAATTCCGAATTATAATGTTAATCCTATTTATGCCATGCTACTTTTTAGTAAGACTCAGTTTTTTTAAGTTTAATGATAATAAAGAAGGCATAATTTTGAAAATGCACTACGAGGGAAAGACTAAATTTTCATTGTATTATACTATATAGAAAGCGGAACCCAATGGCCAGATCGTATGCCTTTACAGCAGCAAAATCAAATTACCTTGATTTATGCACATAAGAAAAAGAAAATTGTATTTTATTTGAAACATAAATAATATGCAAGGAAATGTAACGAAATGTAAGAAACTCAACAGACTTTAAAGATCTGCATACACTAAGATAAATCAAGCATTTCTTAGGTTTTTTTCGCAGTATTTTTTATAATTTTCCCATTCGCGCAGTGGAACAAGCTGAGCTGTAGTTGAATTACTTTTTGGACTAGCTGTTTCTCTCGCTCTCATCTCTCTATCTCTCTCTCACTCTGTCTGTCTCTACTCCTTCAATCTGCCAACATGTTGCTTAAGCTGCCTGCATCTTCCTCCAACCATCGACATTAGCAAATTTCCTCGGAAAAACTCAAAACAATGGAGCGAGCAGCGAGCAATTTGCATATTACATCAACATGTTGCATGTCAGTTGTTGCAGCTGTTGTTGTTGTTGCTGCTGCAACTGTTGCTGCAGTTTGTATCACAGCATGCGAGCATGCGAGGAGTAGGAGGGGACAGGAGCAGCTCAAGACGTTGTTGTTCAGGGCGCGGGCGATGCTGCACTCTGTGTGAACTGCAGCGATTCTGTGAGTGAATCAGTGAATGAATGAGTGAGTGCGTGTGTGAGTGCCTGAGTGAATGCGTGAGTAACTCGCTTGCCAACCTGCAATCAGTAGGCTGACGCGGGGGGCGTGGCTGCGCTACTTGTTTAATAAATATTTAGGAGCAACTGGGAGCGAGCTGACCCGCTGCGGCCCCAGCAATTTCCTTCCCTTTTACATGTTCTACAGCTTGTGTGTGTGTGCGTGTGTGCGAGTGTGTGGGTGTGTGCATGTGCATATAATTTCATGAGGCATACTTTAATTGCCGTTTCCCGTTTTAATGAATTGTTTATGAAAAAAAAAGAAAAAACAATCAAGAAACACACAGAAATGCAGTTGGCGCTGGGGGAGCTTGGGTCAGGGCAACAGCAGGCCAATTACACACACACACACACACACACACGCACACACTCACTCACACATGTGCGCGCAGGCCGGGCTATTGTTGTATCCATTTTCATTGCTTCCGTTCGCTGCCAGCGCCGCTGCCGCTGCCGCCGCCGCTGCTGCTGCTGCTGCCGCTGCACTTGCCAAATGTCAGCGTACTGCGCAGAGGTGCACAGGGGCGTAGGTCGCGCAGCCGTGGCGTGGCGTGGGGGGGGGGGGGGTCAACAACTGTTTGCATGACTAACGGAAATCGTTTTCATTTGTTTAGCGCGCTGCTTTCATTGTGGTTACCCCGCTCTGCAGACCCCTCCGCCCCTTCCCCACTTATGGGTATTACGTTAGCGCCAGAGCGAGCGGTAACAGACCGCACCCCCCCCCCCACAACCTTCACCCACCTAAACCAGCGGCGTATTTAGCGAGCAAGGGCAGAGCTTGACCGCATTCGGTTTCGCAGTATGAGCTATAAATATGAAGACAGGGGTGTAGCTCAAAGGGGGGAGAGTAGAGAGAGACAGATAGAAAAAAAAAGAGTATGGTGTGATTTTCTTCTAATTATAAAGGCAAAGTAACAAGGGCAGGCCTACTTTCTTATATGAGGGAATACTTAAAAAATAAACTGGGAATGAGTAAGCTATAAAATAATAAAAATAATAAATCGAACTGAATGAGGCATGATTTATTACTATATTGCGGTACTTGCGGTAACAATTATCTAAAAAAATGTACAAAAAACAGAGCTTGTGGTATAAGAAGTGGAATATACTAAGCTTTATGGATGATATAGAACATTTACTTGTACATTTTAAATTTAAAAATTCAAAATACGATTTAAAAAAATATAGTTCCACTGTGCACCTTCTTTTAATTATGGAAAGATCCAAAGCTATACATATTATTAAAAATGTTTGTACAAGAAAGTATTATTTCCTTGAAGAAAGATCAGAGAACTCTGCCTTTTCAGATTTTGTAGTTGGAATACTTTAATAGATCGAACAGAATGATGCATAATCTATCTTTCTATATCTATCTGAAAACGAATAAGGATATTTGAGCATTTGCTAAATAAATTATATATCACTTTTACTTGTTCATTTTAAATTAAAAAATTTAAAATACGATTAAAAAAAGAAAGCTCCACTGTGAACCTTCTTTTAATTAAAGCAAGATAAAGTGCTCTATGTATAAAACAAAATTCATGCTCAAGAATTTGGTAATTTCTTGAAGAACAGTTGAAGAACTTGGTTTTTTTCCAAGTTTTAATTAGCTGGAATACCTCGAATCGAATCTCTCAACAATCTCCACACTGACTCATCGCTCGATCGAGAAATTCTAGTGCAGTATCCAAAAATAGTTCGACTACCTCAACAAATTGTCATAAATATTCCGGCAAATTAAGTTAGTCAACGATATCAATGGAAAACTGCTCGACCTTATCAGAGCCGTGCCGCTGGCGGCGTCTATTGCAACGTTCTCTTCGCCCTTATCTAAGCAGAGCAGCAGCAGTAGCGTGCAGGCGGGCATAAAGCTGACATCATAGGGCCAAAACAGGGCGTAGTAATTACTAAAAATTAAAAACAAAAAAGCAAAAACAAAAACAAGAGCCAAGTAAACGCAAATGCGATTTAAATTGTTGGTAACGTGGGCGGGCTGAGGTTGGTAGAAGTGTGTATGGTGTGGATTGTGGTGGGTATGACATCATGTTGTTTTGGCTGGGAGTGGGGATGTGCGTGTGTGCGTCTGTGTGTGTGTGTGCTGTCGGGGTGCTAAGTGTGGGCCATGTGCTAAGTGCATGTAGCTGACGAATGTGCTAATAACTGTGAATATTACCATGGGGAAACTCGCCCAAGCTCGTGCATAGGTCACCTCTATACGATTATGCACATGCCATTTATGCCGCCCTCCCCCCGAACAACTACAATTTTAACTATATTTATTTTTATTATGCTATAAATTATCGAAATCTTATCTAAATACAAAGTGTGCAAACTTCAGTTTACCCAAATTGAAAAGTATTGACAAATTGGCCGAATTCATTTATAATAAAACTGTATTTGTTTCTATTTTTTCGTACACCCCAAAACACGCATATATACTATACTATACTCTATACAAAACTACTCTTTCCGTTCTGCGTACAACCCGCTACCCAACCCCCACTCCCACACCTACCTCCGCCCCCCCAAACAAAACGACACCGCACGCGTATGTGCACGATGATAATATAGAAAGACGCGACGGCGCCCTGGCATCAGATGTGGACGCATATGAAACGCCTCTCGCACGCCTCCAAAGTCAACTCCACGAACAGTCTGACAGCTCAGAAAACCGACCTGAGCGTGGGCGTTGGCCACCATCATCAGTTGACAGCAACAACAGCAGCAGCAGCAGCAACAACTGCGACATCAGCAACATCAGCAGCAACGACAACAACACGCGGCACAATGCCGGGAAAATGCATATTGTTTCCGGATAAGACGTCCTCCCTGAAAAGTTCCATGTACACGCAACAGGTCTACTTCAGGCCCGATATGGTAGGCTATGAACATGCTAAGCTGCATAGTTTACTTTGGCATGGTTATGGCAATGCAATGCAGTAGATCGGTAGATCCAAATCACTTGGTTCCGCTTGGTTTCGGGCACTATTGTAGTATAGATCTTATGTTTTATTGGATCTTCAAGTTAAGTTTATCACTTTTCTGATTGTCTATGCATTAAGGCTATAGCTATAAGATGATTCACTTTATGGTTTATGGTTTTTCTCTTTCTTCATTTTTTTGCTACTCACTTTTCATTTGGTTTGTGATTTTTGCCTGACTTTAAGCCATGCGCTATTTTGCCCTTGCCTTAGTTTAAGCGGCCCTCGAGCTGCTCCCTCCCCTCAGCCATGAAACTCCCCCACTTTGAAAATATTACAAATTTTTGCATAGCAAACATTGCACAAGCTGCTCAAAGCCCGCGCTCAACGTTGCATTAAATGCAATGCATAAAAAACTTTATAAGAGTAAGAATAATCATTATCATAATCATAATCATAATCATAAACCCCAAACTCAGCAAGCAACAAAATGCCAGCAATCGACTCTAGAAGGCGACCCTCCTCCAAAGTGCATGCAAATTTGAGCTTTGAGATTTGATATATATTTACTTAACTTGAAAATCTGTGGAAACGAGTCTCAATGAGAAGAGTATTATGAAATTCAGTAAGAAACCCAAAGAGAAACTGACAAGTTTTAGCCGCAACTTAAGGTATATGTTTATAATATTAGGCATAGTGATTCGAATAGATTTACAACGTATACATACATATACGGTATTATTTGATAAATATTCTAACTTTCATCAGTAAAAAGTACTGGATAATATTGATAATACTAGGCAGCTGCATAATGATCCTTCTTTTCCAATCGAAAATTAGTCAGAGTAACTCGATATATTCTTCAAAAATATAAAGCAACTTAAGAGAACTAGTTTTTAAAGGCAAATTCTAACTTATTCTTTTCTTTATAAACTTGCTATAAAAATGTAGTATTAGAATATAACGCGAAATATTCGTTAGAATCGAATCAACTTCAGAGAATAAATCTTTTTTTGCAGAAAAAATCAACTTATTCTTTTCCTGTTAAAAATAACTCAATATATTTGCTATAAATATTTGCTATAAAAATATAGTATTATAGTATTATTTTGCTGATCAACTTATTCTTTTCCATTTATTTCTTTTATATTTCCTAAAAAAATATTGTGTTAGGAATGAATATCTGAAGAGAATTCAGTTGATAGACCATAAATACCATAAAAATGCATGTATGGTAATATTTTATAAATACTCTATCTCTTGTTAGGATAACATTACAAAACTATACTAAACAGCTGCTTAAGAATACTGAACCTTCTTTTCAAATCGAAAACTAGTCAGAATAGCTCCAAGTATTGTGGAAAACTATGTACATAGCAACTTAATAGGATTATTTTGTTCTGGTAAATATCAAATGCATCCCTTACTTTTAAAAATAAACTTAATACATTTCCTATAAAGAACTCATAACTCTTAAATAGCTACAAGATTCTTTATAGAATATGGAGAATTTCCAACTAAACTTTATTACATAAACTAGGAAAATTAGTTTAAAAATTCAGCAAATATAATAGATCGAAATGCTATAACTTGCTATAATAGTAATGTAAAACTTCTGTCAGTCAGCCTGGGATTAGGGATAGGACTCGTGCCAGATCTGACATTTGCAGCGTCGCAAAGGTCGAGCCGAAGAATGGCAAAGAATGTACGATATTATACAAAATACCACGGCATGTTGCTCGTAAACTATGGATAATTTAGCTCAGGGTCGCCGTAAACGCTCAGCGTGAACAAAGCTTGTTAGGCGAGGGAAAAGAGCATGAGCTGAGGCTGTGAAAATGTGACAGAGCGCAAAAGGTGTGGGCAGCTGGAGTCGAGTACGAACTCAGTCTCTGCCAAAGGTCGACATATGCAAATCGAGCGAGTTGAGATTGTTTCTTGACTTGGAGCTGCATCGAGCTGTGGTGAGTGGAAAACTGGCTCTACACTTTTCCACACTGCTCTCTAAGTTTTTCAATATCAAGACATACATTTAAAGCTTCATTAACATAATTGATGCGCCATTGATGCGGCGGCTGGCACTGTGAGCGGGCGATTATATTGTCTTGGGGGCAGAGCAAATCGCTGGACAGGTTTTCCGCCAGCGCGAGGCTGAACCGGTTGAACAGTTGTAAGCCATGAGCAGCTACCTGCTGCTCCAGCTCTCTTGCTCTCCCTCTCTCTCTCTCACTCTCTGAGATTGAGCCTCATAATGAGCCATGTCTGTTCGTGCGATTCGCCTTGTCTCTCTTTATTTTTTTGGGCTTGAAATGCCAACTGCAATTCCTAATTTCATGGGGTGCATAAAAAAGAGACACAAGCAGAAGAAGAAGTGGATAATTAGAACAGACCACGCTGATTGACTTCAGCCAACTGTGATGGCCAGTCAAAACGAGAACCGATTGAGACATTCTACGTGAAATTGCAAAGCGGTTAGAGAGTTGTTTTCCACTGTAGCTACTGTATTGGCCAAATTATTCAGCAATTCGAAGTTGATATTCATTCGTACAGTTTAACTTACTGTAAGTGAGTTGTCAGTGTTGGAAAAGACTGGAGTCAATTGCGAGGAAAGTACAGAAAACAGTTCGTGGAAAATACTGTCTATAAACATACATTTTCCTTGCGCAATCTAATGAGTTCTGAAAGAAAAATCAGCCTGCTAAATCAGTTGAAGCAGTATAGGTAAACACTGAAAATTAACGTTATATTTTTATTTTTAAATTTTTTTTTTATTATTAATTAAAAGCAAAACTCTTCCAAATGTTGAAATCTCTCTACGCATGTTAAAATAACTCCATTGTCTACATAATTAAAAGCTAAAAGCCGCTAGACCCGTCCACAGTGTGCTTCGAATATCTTGTAAGCTGGACTTGTAAAGCAACCGAAGCTAGCCAAAGGGCAAATTCTAGGTAAAAAGAAAAACAGAATAATAAATAGAAAAAGAAAGCAAAGACTGAGAGCACGCGACTGCAGAATACCCTGCGCTTGAAAATCAAACAGCATTAGAACTATTAGAGAATGTTAACTTGCCGGCAGAGTGATTAGAGTGCACGCTCTAAACTATCTAAGCC